>OX336420.1:91491932-91536455 GCA_946903255.1 Schistosoma spindalis
TTCTATTAATTGAAGCTAGACTAGTTAAGCTGCAAGTTGATGTGGGGTCTGACATAACATCAATTTCTAGAGAATCTTGGATAAAACTTGGTTGATCTCAATTTCAACATACATTTTACAATGCTAAGAGTATCTGTGGTGTTTAAATGAACTAATGATTCCTTTGTACACATTGAATGCTTGATTTCGAACTCCGAATACAGTACATTCGTTTGTGCCTTTCTTGTACTTCTCGATGCAATGGAGTTATTTCTTGGATTCTTAGTTCGGAATATAATTCAAATACTACTAATTATCGTATTGGCGTTGCGATGGAGCCTGTGATGGAACGATTGGACATACATTCAGATTTCGAGGCTTTTGAGGATTATTTTGAAAGGTTCGAAATCTCGGCTATGACCAAGGAAGATGTTGAGGATGTTAACATTGTGGCACATTTCCTCACGTTTATCGGAAAAGAAGCATACAGCTTATTAAATACTCTAGCTTTATCAGAAAAGCCCATTTCGCTTCCTTATGCAACTCTCAAGGAACTACTGCTAAACTATGTTATGTATACAAATTTCAAATGCGGTAAGGGAGTGAAATTTCATAAAATTATTCACCAGGTCATCGAAAATTCCACTACATTGCTACGTTATCCTAATCTAATGCGTACTCAACGTTATACTGATAATCCATTGAGGATATGTGGTACAGATCATGAAGGTGAGATCAAGTTTGGTAATTGTTTATTCTGTGGCAAGTTTCATTCTCGTAATTCATGTGCATTTCGTGATGCTAAATGTTTTAAATGTGGTGAGATTGGACACATTCAGTCAGTTTGTCATAAAACGGTTCATTCCGCTGCAACTAGTGCTAAAATTTGTAGTTATGATCTTATTGAGTTGGGTGTTTCTAACGATCATTCACGACTTCAAAAAGCGATGTAGAGTCACATAGCAGACCAGAGTTAAATGAAACTCAGAATCCTCGTGAGACAACAGTTTCTAATCAGTCACCTTGTCAGATTTTTCATGTTACTGTACCAGACATGGTTTTTTCTGATGACTCGCATGTTTTCTGATGAAATTCCTTATAAATCTGAGGAAACTATGTTCAGTGAACCTGATCACGATCGAAAACCTAATGATCCATTTCTCTGCGATGACATTGTTAATAAATTTGAGGAAACTATTTCAGAAGAACCAAGTCTTGATGTCATATCAAATATTGTTTGTCCTCATAATGCATTGGTTTGTTGTGGGAAACTTGTACTAAATGAGCTCGATTTTGATTACATTTCGGATGATTTCATATCAACTGTTGTTTATCCATACCAAGTAGTCACTTCTAATGTTTACTCTAGTCTTTGTGAGAAATATGATTTAAATGAAGCCACATCATTCGTAACTTGAGAATATAAAGATCCAACATTAATTAGAGGGGGAGGACAGTGTTGGGAAATTTGTGGTTTAAACTCCAGATAGTGGTTTCCGTACACAACCGACACGGCGACTGTATACAATACCAGGAAGCGGGTCTTCAGTAAAAAGGATGGGAGGTCTATCGACCTGTACTAATCCTTGCAGTTTGCAATACTGTGGAGCTCCAATCTCGTCTTGAATATACCAAAAGAAGGTGCTGATATCACGTGTTTCGGTAGGGAATTCCATAATCCACTACTCGATGCGAGAAACGAAACTCCAGACGTAAACGATTTGATCCCGGTTTTTAAACTTCTTTCGATTGTCCTCTCAAACGATCAGTCCTTGACGGAAGTAAAAGATAGGACATGGTAATACCAAGGTCATTGTTCAGTATACGATAAGCCAATATTAGATCACCCCGTATTCTACGGTAAGATAAAGGAAATAAGTTGAGGTGTCTCAATCTGTCTTCATAAGATAGTCCAGATAGACTTTGTACCATCTTAGTACCTCGTCGTTGGACTCGCTCTAGCATATCTGCTTCATACTTAAAACAAGGACTGGCTGCTTGAATCCCATATTCTAAATGTGGTCGCACATAAATGGGGTACAGTAATCTAAACATTTCATCACCTAAATACTGAAAAGAACTAAGAATAGACCATAATACTCTATAACCTTTCGCAGTAGCAGCCTTACAGTGACTAGTGGTTTTGAGATCACTACTTAATATGACTCCCAAATCTGTATATTTTCTTACTTTGCGTAGTACAAATCCACATATTGTGTAGTGATACGATTCACCATCGTTATTTAGTTGCATCACCACACTCTTATTAAGATTTACATCAGGTGACCACCTGTCTAACCATGCCACCAATGATCTAAGATCATTCTGTAATACTATTCTATCTGACATACTGTGTATGGGTCTCCAAATTTTTATGTCATCAGCGAAGAGTAGAACGGATGATTTTGCTACAGTTGGTAATTCATTTACATAAAGTAAAAAGAGAAGAGGACCGAGGATTGTACCTTGCGGAAACTCCACTTTTTACGGGTACCCACGAGGAAAGAGTCCCATTTAACCTTACCCTTTGTCTCCTGTCATGGAGAAAGTTACTTATGCAATCTACGACTGTATAATGGATTCCGAAGCGTTCCAGTTTGAGTCTAAGACCAGAATGGGTGACCTTATCGAAAGCCTTACTTAGATCTATGAAGATCACATCTA
Organism: Schistosoma spindalis; assembly: GCA_946903255.1. Taxonomy (NCBI): domain Eukaryota; kingdom Metazoa; phylum Platyhelminthes; class Trematoda; order Strigeidida; family Schistosomatidae; genus Schistosoma; species Schistosoma spindalis. Next base: position 91,494,576 of record OX336420.1, read on the forward strand.
CAGGAATATTCTGATCTTCTGCAGCAGCCCAATCTTCTCTTGCAATAAGAAGATTTGTCAAGCACGATAGGCCTCTCCGAAAACCATGTTGTTCCCTGGAGAAAAGATTATGCCTTTCAACATAGTTCATAACAGATATCCGAATGATTTTTTCCATCAGTTTTACAACTGCACTAGTTAAGCTAACGGGTCTATAATTTGTAACCAAAGCCCTACTCTCAGCCTTATACACGGTACTTATTATAGCGTCGTTCCAGTTTCTGGACAGTCTGGACTGCTTCAGAGACATGTCAAACAGTATCGCTAATGATTCGGCAATTACATCTGACATAGGTTTCATAATCCTAGGATGAAAATCATCAGGACCACTGCACTTATCAGGTTTGATATGCTGAAGTAGCCTTAAAACAATACCTTTCTCAATGAACACATGATCCATCAGCGAGCCGTCACGATCATAATGAATTGTTGGTCGTTCCTCATTGGTGATAGAAAACACTTTACTAAAATATTCCGATTAAGCTTCAGCTTTTTCGTTATCATCTTCTGCAAAGAGTAACGGATTTTCTTGTATCAAAAGTGGTGGAATTCCATCACTGCTCTGAGTTCGTCTTTTTATATACGAGAATAACCGTTTCGGACTATATCTAGAATCCCTAACCAATTGTTTTTCGTATGATCGTCTAGTCTTACTTATTAAAGCTTTACAGGCATTCCTAGTCGTACAATAACTGGATCGGTATTGTTCTAAGCCAGTGGAGATGAACATATTCCAGTGCTTCTTCCTTCTTCTAAGAAGTTTCTCAACTGGTTTAGTTATTCATGGTGGACTATTATTCGGTCTTCGCGGTACCAGGTATGGTATGAACGAGTACGTAACTAAACTAAACTTACGTTTAAATACAATATCTTCAGTATCATGAGTGATTACCAAGTCCAACATAGGAGAACCTTGGTTAGCAATAAAACGTGCGGGTTTAGATACATGCTGCACTGATGCATGCTCCATTATTGTTATCAGGAACCTACTATCAAAGGAGTTTATAGATCCTTCTATGGTCATCTCAGTCCAACTAATGTAAGATGCATTAAAGTCTCCTATTATCAAGCATCTGGTATCGGCACTCCAAAGATGAATGTGCTCTAGAATAAAGTCATCGGCTAAACAGATTGGGCTGCGATAGATGAAACCGAGCATAAATGTACTACATCCGATATCCAATTTACAGCTAATAACTTTACAAGTACCGCTGTCATTGAATTCGCTAACAAAGAAGCGTATATTTATATTATTGGCTATATATAACAGGACGCCACCTCCTTTTCTACAACTATGTCTATCACTCCTTAGGTAAAGGTATCCCGATAATTCTGGAGTAATGTCTAAGTCATGGACTAACCAAGTTTCTGTCACTGCCACCAAAGAGCTAAGATCATTCTGTAGTACTATTTTATCCGACACACTGTGTATGGGCCTCGAACTTTTTATGTCATCAGCGAATAGTAGAACGGATGATCTTGCTACAGTTGTTAATTCATTTACATTGAAGATGCATCAGATTTTGCTATAGGAGCCGTTATGCAACAGAATATCTCCGGTAGTTGGCAACCGCTTTCGGTCGCGAGCTGCTTGCAGCCTACTGCGCCATCAAACATTTCCGGCACGCAGTAGAAGGATGCCAATTCATTTTATTCACCGACCATAAGCCCTTAACGTATGCCCTGCATACCAAGTCTGACCGCTACTCACCAAGAGAGTGCAGACATTTGGACTATATCTCACAGTTCACGACAGACCTTCGTCACATTAAAGGCGAGTCGAACTATGTCGCCGATGCTCTTTCACGTATCCAGACGAATGCAGTTACTTTACCGGTGCTCGATCTTCCTGCTATGGCCGCCGCGCAAGCAAACGATCCTGTCTGTACAGAAGCACCACAATCTTCGTCCCTTCAGTGTCAGGAAGTACCCCTAGCTACTAGCTCAGGTACTATCCTATGTGATATTTCTACCGGTCTTCCTCGACCCATAGTACGCTCTGCCTATCGCCGTCTCGTCTTCGATGCCCTTCATGGATTGTCTCATCCAGGTATCGCAGCCACATTACGTCTCATCGCTGCACGATACGTTTGGGCGTCCATGAATAAAGATGTTCGTATGTGGGTAAAGCAATGCCTACAGTGTCAACGATCAAATGTGCACAGGCACGTAGCTGCCCCCATTGGCACGTTCGCTACGCCTGATGCTCGCTTCGATCACGTTCATATAGACATTGTAGGACCATTGCCACCATCGCATGGGTATGATCACATACACACGTGCTTCGACCGTTTTACAAGATGGCCCGAAGCTATTCCCATCACGTCTATCACGGCGGAGACAGTTGCTCACCGCTTCGTAGAACGATGGATAGCATTGTACGGTTGTCCCTCGACTGTCACGACTGACCGTGGACAACAATTCGAGTCCGCATTATTCTCCTGACTGACCCGGCTGCTTGGTACGGAACGCATACGCACTACCGCCTACCATCCAGCATCGAATGGTTTAGTTGAACGGTTTCATCGCCAACTTAAAAGTGCTCTCCGAGCACACGAAAACGACAATTGGTACGAAACCTTACCGCTCGTTCTCTTAGGCATCAGAACGAGTTTGAAGGCAGATATCCAATGTTCCGCCGCTGAACTTGTATACGGCACGACATTGCGTCTGCCTGGGGAATTCTTCACACCACGGAGCAGTAATGATTTCGGTAAATCAGACTACGTCCGTCGACTGTCTGCATTTATGTGAACGCTGTCTCCGGTGTAAACTCGAATACAACATCGACAGGTCGCTCTCCCTCGAGAGTTATCTACCTGTTCACATGTTTTCATACGAGTAGATTCGGTACGCAAACCTTTGCAACAACCTTACGAAGGCCTTTTTCACGTGATCTCTCGTCACGAAAAAACCATCAACGTTGATCGACATGGCCGCGTCCTATACTACATGCATGCTGCACTTTTCTTTTTTTGATATGTTTTTTTGTATTCTGAGCCCACGCCTCCGACCATCGTCCGTTTGATAACGTCGACTACAGTCAACTTTGGCAAAAGCTGGTTTGGCCACCCACGCTCTAGTCAATGCACTCAGTCGATTATCTGGTCACAAATTCGCCTGGCATATGCTTGGTCGTTATGGTCGCGTCCGGTTTCTTGGCTGAACGTGGTTTCGTCCTACGTCTGCAGCGTTTTCTGGTCCGCATCCCTACGAACGCAGTCATCAGATCCTGGATACAAACTACTCTGGTGTGGTATGCTAACTCGACCAACAAATACAGCACACTTCTCCTGGTACCGTTCTTCGCAAAAGACCTTCGTTGGCAACTAGAGGATCAACTATCACTTCTTGTTCCGCCAATTCGCCTGTCCTACAACCGCATTTCTGCCGATCAGTCCCACGAATCGAACCGCTAACTATCGAAATTGTAAACCGTTTCTAGCGGGGGGCTCCTGTAGTGACATACTTTTGTCAACAGAACGCGATTGGTTCAATGAAAACAACTATTGTTATAACTAATTGTACCAGTGACTGTTTTACTGTGCTCGTTTGTTTAACTGTGCTAATAACAGCCATTTTGGTCTCCCTTTGTACTCCATTCCTTCTACGCGGTTTTCGACTACGCACGTACCTTTCCTTGCCGATCGCATTTGTACTCCTTTGCCACGATCTCAGTATTTATTCGATACCACGAGATCGCCAGCAAATATATTTCAACTACTACTATTATCTGCTTTCTGATATTGGTCTACGAGGATCTTATTGGTTTACTGGCACGTAGCCTTGTAGCGGTGTCCATAGTCAAGCTCAACTCGACACCACGCTACAATATCTTCTTAAAATGATCCCAATTCCATTGACTTATGATATGAGTAGAATGATTTGTATATCGATCAATTAGCATGTAAGATGTTTTCATTGGTTCCATCATTTCAATTTATGATCGTTGTCATTGTTATATGACTTCTAGTACCTAATAATAATAATAATAATAGTAATAGTGTAGTGTGTGCTACTTATGTAGACATAAGTAGTATATGATGTTAGTTGTGAACAGAATGTCTGGTAGCAGAGAAACAAGAAGATCGAGCAGTAAGGAATAAAAACAGAAGGCAATTTGTATGAAAATGCAAGAAGAATGAAGTCTGAATCATTGTGTGACCATTGATGGAAATTTTGCAAATTGAGCATTAACTACATGGTTGCTAGATTTTATAAACAAGTTCTGTAATTTTGTATCAAATACATTTGACTATCCTGGACTGGTGTTCATGTTCACTACAATAGTAGTACTAATAAAAGTAGTAACAGAAATGGAAGTAGTAGTAGTAGTGTCTTGTGTGTGTTCTCCTTTTTGCTTATTAAGTCATTCATTCATTTAATTGTTCATTGTCTTTCTGACATACATAGTACACATTTAATGGAATGAAATTTTAAAGATAACGGAAATATTCAGTCCTATTATTATTCTAGAACAGAAAAGTCTGCTTTTTACTTTTAAATTTTTAATTCCTATGGAAAAAATATTTCGCGTTTTGAGTTTTGTTCTCTGGGCTGAATGGTTGGATGGTAGAACTTTAATCGTTCTTCTTCTGAATGACATTATCAGCAAAATCTTCAGGAAGAAGTAAAGTGTTTGAATTTCTTCGCATGTGATTCACAGCTTGTCCTGTGCACCATGATGTTAATTAGTTCTTGTTGAACTTGAACCTGTTATTGTTTACTTGTTTGTTTTGATTGTATCTTACATTGGTTTGATTTTTGTTCTTATGTTTGTGCACACACCTGAGCTACAAATCTTCTCCACCATTAGTTACTTACTTATTTATGCCTGTTGCTCCTCGTAGAGGAGTATAGGACGCTCACCAGCGCTCCTCATGCAACCCTGTCCTGGACAATCCTTCCCATCTCTTTCCAGTTGTGATTCATCCTTTACATATCTAATTCTATTTCCACAAGTAATGTGTTCTTTGGTCTTCCTCTTTTCCGCTTCTCTTCACGATCCCAAGTTACGGCATGCTTCGCGATGCAGTTCGTTGATTTGCGTGATGTACTATCAATTTCCATCATCTTTTCCTAATTTCATCTTCAGCTGGAAGCTGATCTGTTCCCTCAAACAGCACGCTGTTTCTGATGATATCCAACAGTTGTTTATAAATACTTGTAATTTTTTAATGATGGTTGTAGTAGTTCTCGATCTTACAGCTCCATAGAAATGTGGCCCCTCTTTCATCATGGTAAAAATAAATTACTAAATGTTTAAAAAATTTAACAAACAGATCTGTATCATAAATAGGCTGAATTTTCCGTTGGCTAGGACAAGGTCGAATAAAGAGTGTTGAATGTCGGCCTATGCTCGCTCCTTCACGAGGAGTAACAGGGGTAAGTAATCGAATATTAGCAGAAATCATTGGCGATTTTAAAATATGGTCATTTCAAATTATTGCTCTATACAGTTGTTGTGTGATAAAAGCATTTTGATTTATTATTAGTATTATTAATTTACTATCAGCAACAGCCTTCTGTGGGAGAGAACAAACCAGATCCCAGCAGGCAAAGAAATCAGGAAGAACTGCCGGAAGTGGATAGAACACATACTGAGGAAGGCACTTAACTGCGTCACAAGACAAGCCCTTAGACGGAATCCTCAAGGCCAAAGGAAAACAGGAAGACCAAAGAACATATTTCGCTGAGAAATGAAGATAGACATGAGAAAATTGAACAAGAATAGGATGGAACTAGAAAAGAAGGCAGAGTGTGACAGAGTGGGTTGGAGAGTGCTGGTCGGCAGCCTATGCTCCATTAGTAGTAGCAGGCGTAAGTAAGTAAAGTAAAATCTTATAACGATATTTTGTTGACATATTAACTAGTTTCAATGCAGACAACGTACTCCTTCCTGTTGAGTCCACTTGTACCATTTTGGCACGATCTCGGTTTTTGTTCAATACCACGAGATCGCCAACGAATAAACTTGGTGGCTATCTACTCTCGCCTTCTGATTTGTTTGATACACGCTCAACTTGTAGCTGTGTTCATAGTCGAGTTCACGCTAAAAGCTCAATGTCTACATAATATTATTATCAGAATGGGGATTTGTGAAGATTATAGTAATGTAATAGTGGAATTCATGAGTTGATTTAAGATAGACCAACTGTAAAAGCCTTCTTGATTGTCTTTCGCATTCAGCAAATTTACCGAGTCTTATATTTTTCGTAATATGTACTCGTGAAACCTTTCCAGGCATTACATTTCTGATTACAGAATCCACTAACTGTAAGCTGCGTGTCCGTCTTTATCAGGATATTCCAATTCCTATACATTTCAAATAATTAAACTAGGAACGACTTTAACTTCTTTGAAAGTCGTGTTCACAGCTTTCGACTGTGATGCCAGATCCTGCCTGATAACTGCTGACATATTACCGTACCCATGTTATGGGTTTGGCCGCCGTTGAAGTTTTCGTTAGCCAATCCCACAAGGCTAATTGTCTTGTAGCGGTAAATAATTCCCCAAAATCAAATACCTCTGTGAATTTTCGACATTGGATGCTGACCATAGTTTTAGTGGACTCATCTAGTTGAAGGCGCTCGGTAAAGCATCCGCACTAGATCACGTGTGGGAACGCCGTGCTCAACATCTGCCGCAATCGCTAGCCAGATTAGTGCAAACGGTCCTCGATATTTTGATAGCTTATCAAATATATCTTCGATCCCCTCGCTTCTGTCTTTTGATTTTACTTGGTGTGTGCGCTTCATATTAGAAGGTGTTACTGGTTAAAGCGTTGTCAAACTCCGAATACTTGTGGCATCTTCATTGGTGAGCCCGATGTGATCTGGTACACCAAACTGAAAACTGTGAGTCTGTTCCTTTTAGTGATTTTATATATCATTGCCTTATTTTTATCTTTTTTTAATGTACATTGTGATATTTTTCCCGTGTTTTCGGGTATATATATTTTTTCCACTCGTCCATTTTCGTACTTGATATATTACTTTGACGGAACAGACACCTGAAGTATTTAAGTTAAAGACTGTGTCTCCACCTTCCTTCCAACTTATGCCCTTCTGGCCAGACAAAATTGAAGCTTGGTTTTCCTACGCAGGAGCCGACTTCTACGAGCACGGTGTGAACGACACACGTGCACAATTCCTCGCAGTAGTCAAGGCACTATCGTGCAAATTTAACAGGTACTTAACATCTAGTGTGTTTACTAGTGATGTTTATGACCCATACGAAACATTAAAACATGCCATCCGCAAACGCGGAGATCTAACCGATCGGCAAAGTTTAGACCAACTCCTCAACAACATCAACCTGCAACACGGTTCTGCCACAGAAATGTAGCAAAGAATGCGAGAAGTTATCGGCCAAAAAACCTTCGGTGATGGCCTATTCAAACAGCTTTTCTTATCAAAACTTCCTCAACAGGTGCAAGCTGTTTTGGTCTCGTTCCAAAACAACGCCGTAGACGAGCTGACTGCATTTGCCGACCGCATCCTTGAAATCACTAGATCTTATAACGCCGAGGTTTTTTCAGTCAAAGAAAAGCCTCAAACGCCTCAGAATGACATAACAGAATTATGTCATAGAATCACTCGTTATCTCAAACTCCATAACGACCGTAAACGGTCACTTACCCCTCGAAGAAGCACATCACGTAGGCGATATGTCTCTAGACCTCGAGAGACGGATAATCCCGACTGGTGCTGTTATCATAACCAATACGGAAAGTCCGCCAGAAATTTCAGAAAACCCTGCAATTTTTCCCAACGCGAAATCGGTCAACGCGAAGAATGTTTCGGGAAGCTTCCAAGCCGGCACGAGTTAACGACAACCGTTGCCGACGAACATAGCCATCTATTATATGTCACTGATGTGATAACGCGAGTTCGCTACCTCGTCGATACTGGCGCAGAAGTTGGCGTTCTCCCAGCGAATTCCAGGCGGCAAACGGAAAGCCTATCGCTACGTATGGCAAAAGATATGTTTATCTTAACGTGGGTTTACGCAAACCCATTCACTGGATCTTTGTTGTTGCAGATGTTTCTATGACAATCATTAATATGGACCTTCTACAACACCACAACTTATTTATCGATACGCGCAAACGGAGGCTAGTAGACGGAAATACTAATTTATCTGTTTGCCTGACTTCTTTTTCTGGTTGCAGGTTATCCCCAGTCACTATTAAGCACACTATAGACCCCTTATACCAACCACTACTCGATAAGTATTCTGGCATTTATCAATCGCAACCGAAATTGCCGTGTGTAACCGGCAACACATCAGGACTACAGGACCACCTGTATTCTCGAAAGCACGCCGACTGGCTGGCGAAAAACGAATTTCAACATATGAAAGACTTAGGTATCATACGACCGTCAAATAGCCCATGGGTATCTCCGCTGCACATGGTCACTAAAAAGGACAGCAACGATTGGCGTCCAACTGGTGACTATCGGCGATTGAATGCAAAAACCATTCCCGATCGTTACCCGTTGCCCCACATTCACGATTTGACAGCTACCTTGAAAGGTGCAACTGTCTTTTCAAAAATTGACTTGGTAAAAGCTTATAACCAAATTCCTATGGCCACTGAAGACATTCCAAAAACCGCTATTATAACGCCCTTCGGACTCTATGAATTTTCGCGAATGCCTTTCGGTCTGAGAAACGCGGCACAGACTTTCCAAAGGTTCATAGATGACGTTTGTCGAGGTCTCAACTTCGTACATGCATACGTTGATGACTGTCTAATAGCAAGTCCGGACAGAGAATCACATCTCCAGCATCTGGACATTGTTTTCGACCGACTACAAAAACATGGGATTACCGTAAACATTCAGAAATGCCAAATCGGAACCGAATCGTTAGACTTCTTAGGACACACTATAGATGCGCATGGCATTCGACCCCTTAGAACGAAAGTGGCGGCCATTCTGGATTACCCAGAACCGACCACCATCAAGCAATTGCGCACGTTTAACGGTCTGGTAAGTTTTTATAGACGATTCATACCGAAATGCGCGTTACTTATGAAACCCCTTACTGACCAACTTCGTGGAAATGCGAAATCCATTAATCTAGATGACACTACCCGAAAAGCATTCTCCACGGTTAAGGAACATATCGCCCGAGCAGCAATGCTTGCTCATCAGGACCTCAAAGCGCCCATTAGCATCTCAGTAGACGCATCGACTCAGCAATCGGAGCAGTCTTACAACAATGGGTTATCCACTCCTGGCAACCTTTGGCATTTTTCTCTAGACGGTTGCTAGACACTGAAGCGAGGCACAGCACATTCGGTAGGGAACTCTTAGCTATGTATTGTGCTGTCCGGCATTTTCAACACTATGTCGAAGGCCGTGAATTCACCATTTTTACCGACCATAAGCCACTTACCTTCTCCTTAAGCTATTCTTCAGACAAGTACTCAACACGTGAGTCCCGACAACTAAAATACATTTCGCAGTTTACTTCAGATATTCGACACATTTCTGGAGCAAACAATGTAGTCGCAGACGCCTTGTCTCGTATAAATTCCTTGAACAGTTCCAAAGGAATCGACCTTTTAAAACTCGCCCAACTTCAAAAAGAAGACAGTGATCTTCAGCACGAGTTGGCCTCAACAACACTTAAACTGCGCATTAAACAGATGGGAACAGGTAAGGAAACCTTACTTTGTGACACATCTACAGGTAGGGATCGCCCAATCGTGCCGAAACAATATCGACGCAACGTCTTCGATACGTTGCACAGACTTTCTCATCCAGGTGTTCGTGCAACCATCAAGCTTATAGCAGAACGGTTTTGCTGGCCTGGTATGAATAAAGACGTGAGAGAGTGAGCACGTTCCTGTGTAAGCTGCCAGAAATATAAGGTTATTAGGCATAACAAATGTTCCTTAGGCTCGTTTAACACTCCCGATGCTCGCTTCGACCATGTTCATTTGAATTTGGTAGGACCTTTACCAGATTCGAATGGATATTCTTTTTTTTAACATGCGTAGACCGTTTTACTCGATGCCCAGAAGCTGTACCTATCAAAGCATTACTTCTGAAACAGTGGTCAGTGCCTTCGTCGAACGAAGGGTAGCAAATTTCGGGTGTCCAACAACCATTACTACAGACCGTGGACGTCAGTTTGAATCTGAACTGTTCCGTTGTCTTACCATGAAACTAGGAATCACTCGCTTTCGAACGACGGCCTACCACCCACAAGCAAACGGGTTAGTAGAACGTTTTCACCGACAACTAAAAGCGTCACTATCAGCCTTAAACATTTCTCAGTGGACTGGCGCTCTCCCACTCGTCTTACTAGGCATTCGCAATGCAGTGAAATCTGACATTGGATACACTGCATCTCAACTCGTTTATGGTACGACCCTTCGACTTCCAGGAGAGTTCGTGGATCCTTCATCCTCTTCGATGGACATGGATCTAACCTCCTACGCGAACAGGCTTAAAAACGCAATGCGTTCAGTTAAACCTGTTTCCACTCGACCACAATCAACTGATGAATTCGTTCAACCTAACTTACGACATAGTCCACACGTCTTCGTGAATCGAGACTGGCATCGACGACCTCTCGAGTCAACATATGAAGGACCTTTCAAAGTTCTTCAACGCGAATCTAAGTACAATATAATCGATAAGAACGGAAACAATGAAAGCATCAGCATCGATTGCCTCGAAGCAGCGAAATTAGAAGAGAATCATATTCACGTCGATTTTCCTTCAATACAATTGCACGACACGACTCCTGCCCTTATAATACCTCAATAGACAGCCGACACACACGTTGATACTTCGACGGTTTCCGGAAATAAACGCTTAATAACGCGTTATGGAAGAAGAGTAAGATTTCCAGAACATTTGAACGATTAGTGCACGTAAGACACAAGTTAACATTTTATATTCTCTCGATTTCCCCTTGTACTATATATAATTTAAAAAAAAATCCGAATCTATGGTGCTTATATATTTTTAATATTTTTTATTTCGAAAAGCAAAAGCAAAATAGCGATATTATAAAAGTGCTTTTTTTACGCTATTACGTGAGCATGAGTTTGTTTTCCTTTTTCTTCGCCCGTTTCGTGTTTTCACGCGCGTACGAGTGTATTCCGACATGCACTTACATATTTTTCTTTTCTTTTCCAGGACGACTGGAAAAGAACGATGAAGTTGCGAAAAACGAAAATCTGCATTGTACCTTTTTTTACTATGTTGTACATCATGGTCCATTATAGTAAGGAAAGACGACCAGACGCTGCTAAACCTAGCAAGCTATCAGAAGAGTGTTCACCAACGAAAAACTCGTTGGGTTTAAACTTCTGTCTGGCCACGTCTTAGGGTCATCACTACCTCACTAGGAAGGGAGTGATCTGCAGCGGTAAATAATTCCCCAAAATCAAATACCTCTGTGAATTTTCGACATTGGATGCTGACCATAGTTTTAGTGGACTCATCTAGTTGAAGGCGCTCGGTAAAGCATCCGCACTAGATCACGTGTGGGAACGCCGTGCTCAACATCTGCCGCAATCGCTAGCCAGATTAGTGCAAACGGTCCTCGATATTTTGATAGCTTATCAAATATATCTTCGATCCCCTCGCTTCTGTCTTTTGATTTTACTTGGTGTGTGCGCTTCATATTAGAAGGTGTTACTGGTTAAAGCGTTGTCAAACTCCGAATACCTGTGGCATCTCCAGTCTCTTGAATGAGTAATGTTTTGCTCGAACAACAAAAGATATAGAGTCAATGAGAGTCAGACTTTGAGCAGTTGAACATAATCGGGTACACATCTTGTGGAACCACTTCTTATACTCATCACATTCCATTCCCTCTTTCACGGGGAGTAAGCAATATGGTTGTTCACATTTGTGAGCAAATCTGAGCATCTTAAAAATCAACTAAAAATGGTAACATGAATATTGATATACAAAACATGTCAAACCTTAACCGAATAAATCAAGTCAAAGTCGATCAAGTATACTTGGATGCAATAAATACACAAAATTGTAATCAAAATACACATGTACAATACCACATTAAATGAAATAAATTCGATTCAAGTGTAAACAGTGGTTTTGATGCGTAATTTACAATCAAAACAGTGAACTTAACGAAGAATAATACCACTGTCCGTTTTAAATAACACACCTTGGATTTCTAGGGTATTACCAGATGAGATAGTACTTGCCGCTTCTTCCATGCTGACGAGTGACTACACGTGTCTATATAGACAGTACTTATTGCTATACTGTAATTCAATGTCCACTTTACATTTAGATTTCTTTCACTCTTCTATATTCATATTTCATTTGCTTGAAATGTTTTACCGAAATTCTGGGACTTCTTAAATGTGTGTGAGAAGTCTTTCAATTGTACTATATATAGGCACGGGTTAAAGAGAATAAAATGTTCCGTCGTATTCGGTGATAATCGCTGGCACCCGACCTCTCATCTCTTTTGTATTTTGTATCTTTGGAGGTTTTCATTTTGTGCAATATCTAGTTGTGTTGCATTCTAATTTTTCCATTTGTTTATAATTTATAGAAAGAATGTTCCATTTGGATTAAATCTGAGCTTGTTTTCATTATTATACAAGGTTTTTGTTCTATGAATTGATAGATCATACCCTAATTCTATAAGCTTGTGTTGTGTTCTGAATGATTGAATCTTGTAGTTTAACAAAAAGCTCTTTAATTGTGATATTTTGCTATGTGGTTGTAACTTTATTGAGGAAATCACGTAAAAAAGTGAAACTGTAACACTTAATGTGGCGGTCACTGACTTGGATTATCAACTTTGTCTGGGCTCCCGAACAGTCACTAGTTATTTCGCTCCCAGTGTGCATCTATGGTGACGTTCATTCCGTGATATTTGTAATCACATTTTTATTCAACATTTATTGTTTTTCTGTATCACTTGTTTAAAAACGTCGATAACTGTTTTGATAATTGAAGATTCGAATTTACTACCGCGCTGATTGAAATATAATACGCTATATACGCCGTTTTTCCTCCGGCTTTATCGACCACGGCCTTTGACCGAAGACTATTATAGTGTTATAATATCCTTTTAGGCCTTTCCTAAACTACGTTGGACTTTTGGCCCGGATTATTATTATATAATACTATTGGGCTCTGTCCTTCTTATCACGCCGTCGGTGCCATCACTTGCAGGGGAATCCACGTTAGGTCAAGTGAACTTTTTTGTGGTTGTCATCCCAGAGAGCCGCCTACAAGTAACATTAGTTCTATAGTAAATGTTAGTATCTTATTGTTCAATATGCCATTTGTATTCTAACTGTAATTCGTCACCCTTGGTTTTTACTCAAACACAGACACCTAGGGATTTTACTGTTAACTCTTTTGGTATATTATTATTATCCTAGTGTATAATCTACCTTGCGTAAGCTTTTTTTCCTGGAAACCATCACACATCAAAGCTCAATATGCAAATCTGTACTTGGTTTAACGTGTCACAAATATTTAAATAAAAATGGACCATATCTGTATCAAGGCGTTTCAGTTAAAGGTTATGTTTACATCGATTTTTAGACATTGACAAAATAGGACCTGAAACAAATGAGTATCGTTTTGACTTCCCGCACTGATTAATATAACTCATTTGTAGCGTGGTGTCGAGTTGAGCTGAACTATGAACACCGCTACCAGACTACTTGCCAATAGACCAATAAAATTCCGATAGGCCAAAATATCAGAAGGCAGATGATTGTAGTAGTCGTATATATTTGTTGGCAATCTCGTGGTATCGAAAGAATACCGAGATCGTGCCAAAGGAGTACAAGCGTGGTTACTGAGCGTAACCGGATTCGTACAAGTTCGAAGTCAACAGGAGAGTAAGTATAATGACTGTTATTAGCACAGTTAAACAAACGAGCACAGTAAAACAGTCACTGGTACAATTGGTTATAATAATAATTGTTTTCATCGAACCAATCGCGTTCTGTTGACAAAAGTATGTCACTACAGGAGCCCCCCGCTAGAAAGGGTTTACACTTTCGATAGTTTGCGGTTTGATTCGTGGGACTGATCGGCAGAATTGCGGTTGTAGGACGGAGGAAATTGGCGGAACAGGAAGTGATCATTGATCCTCGAGTTGCCAACGAAAGTCTTTTGCGCAGAACGGTACCAGGAGAAGTGTGCTGTATTTGTTGGTCGAGTTAGCATACCACACCAGAGTGGTTTGTATCCAGAATCTGATGATTGCGTTCGTAGGGATGTGAACCAGAAAACGCTGCAGACGTAGGACGAAACCACGTTCAGCCAAGAAACCGGACGCGACCATAACTACCAAGCATATGCCAGGCGAATTCGAGACCAGATAATCGACTGAGTGCGTTGACTAGAGCGTGGGTGGCCAAACCAGCTTTTGCCAAAGTTGACTGTAGTCGACGTTATCAAATGGACGATGGTCGTAGGCGTGGTCTCAGGATACAAAAAAAAATCAAAAAAAAGAAAAGTGTAGCATGCATGTAGTATAGAAATAATCCTACACCGTATCCGTTATTGACTGTGCGGTTAGTCGCGAAAGCGTACGGGTAATCGTACTCGGCGACCGGAACGTGAGATCGGTAGTCTCGTTCGTACTTCGTGAACCTGCGATCTCATCCGAGGTCAAGGGCGGCGTGGTCTGCCGATCTGGACGTGAGACGGAAGTCTCGTCCGTAGATGGTGCAGATGACGCGTGCTGTTGACCGGGACGTGAGAACGAGGTCTCTGATGTATCTAGCGTGGGATCCGAGGTAGATGTAGAGATCCCGCTAGTAGGTTTGATAGGTCTAGCATTGAGTCTCAAGTTATCGGGTAGGGCACTGTCATCGACGTGTGCTGGTTTGAGACGATCAATGCTGACGATCTCAACGCGGCCGTGTCGATCAACCTTGATGGTTTTTTCGTGACGAGAGATCACTTGAAAAGGGCCTTCGTAAGGCTGTTGCAAAGGTTTGCGTACCGAATCTACTCGTATGAAAACATGTGAACAGGTAGATAACTCTCGAGGGAGAGCGACCTGTCGATGTTGTATTCGAGTTGACACCGGAGACAGCGTTCGCATAAATGCAGACAGTCGACGGACGTAGTCTGATTTACCGAAATCATTACTGCTCCGTGGTGTGAAGAATTCCCCAGGCAGACGCAATGTCGTGCCGTATACAAGTTCAGCGGCGGAACATTGGATATCTGCCTTCAAACTCGTTCTGATGCCTAAGAGAACGAGCGGTAAGGTTTCGTACCAATTGTCGTTTTCGTGTGCTCGGAGAGCACTTTTAAGTTGGCGATGAAACCGTTCGACTAAACCATTCGATGCTGGATGGTAGGCGGTAGTGCGTATGCGTTCCGTACCAAGCAGCCGGGTCAGTCAGGAGAATAATGCGGACTCGAATTGTTGTCCACGGTCAGTCGTGACAGTCGAGGGACAACCGTACAATGCTATCCATCGTTCTACGAAGCGGTGAGCAACTGTCTCCGCCGTGATAGACGTGATGGGAATAGCTTCGGGCCATCTTGTAAAACGGTCAATGCACGTGAGTATGTGATCATACCCATGCGATGGTGGCAATGGTCCTACAATGTCTATATGAACGTGATCAAAGCGAGCATCAGGCGTAGCGAACGTGCCAATGGGGGCAGCTACGTGCCTGTGCACATTTGATCGTTGACACTGTAAGCATTGCTTTACCCACATACGAACATCTTTATTCATGGACGGCCAGACGTATCGTGCAGCGATGAGACGTAATGTGGCTGCGATACCTGGATGAGACAATCCATGAAGGGCATCGAAGACGAGACGGCGATAGGTAGAGGGTACTATGGGTCGAGGAAGACCGGTAGAAATATCACATAGGATAGTACCTGAGCTAGTAGCTAGGGGTACTTCCTGACACTGAAGGGACGAAGATTGTGGTGCTTCTGTACAGACAGGATCGTTTGCTTGCGCGGCGGCCATAGCAGGAAGATCGAGCACCGGTAAAGTAACTGCATTCGTCTGGATACGTGAAAGAGCATCGGCGACATAGTTCGACTCGCCTTTAATGTGACGAAGGTCTGTCGTGAACTGTGAGATATAGTCCAAATGTCTGCACTCTCTTGGTGAGTAGCGGTCAGACTTGGTATGCAGGGCATACGTTAAGGGCTTATGGTCGGTGAATAAAATGAATTGGCGTCCTTCTACTGCGTGCCGGAAATGTTTGATGGCGCAGTAGGCTGCAAGCAGTTCGCGACCAAAAGCGCTATATCTCGTCTCCGTGGGAGTAAGGCGTCGTGAGAAAAATTCAAGGGGTTGCCAACTACCGGAGATATTCTGTTGCATAACGGCTCCTATAGCGAAATCTGATGCATCAACCGCTATACTAAGCGTGGCTGATGGGTCAGGATGAGCGAGGAGTGTAACTTCAGCGAGAGCCGTTTTGATCTCTGAGAATGCAGTACGTGCGGTATCGTTCAATTCTAATTTGCGTGGATTACCGCGTAGTAAATCGGTTAGTGGTCGTAACCGTTCTGCCGCGTGAGGGATGAAACGTCGGTAGAAGTTAACCAAACCGAGAAAAGCCTTCAGTTCCTTGAGTGAGGACGGCACGTTGTACTCCTTGATTGCTCGAATTTTGTCCTCGCAAGGCAGAATACCCTCTCGTCTGATGATGTGACCCAGAAATATTATTTCTGATTTACCCAACTCACATTTCTCTGGGTTGACTACTATTCCATTATCCGAAAGACGTTGGAATAATAGCGTAAGGTGTTGATAATGTTCATCTACGTTTGATGATGCGATCAGCAGGTCATCAATATAGACGTGAACAAAATCCAAGTCTCGTACTATGCTATCGATAAACCTTTTAAAAGTTTGAGCAGCATTCCGTAATCCAAATGGCATTCGTAGGAACTCAAACAGACCGAAAGGAGTCGTGATAGCAGTTTTCTCGATGTCTTCAAGAGCGACTGGGATCTGGTGATATGCTCGTACCAGATCGATTTTAGAAAAGATAGTCGTGCCCTTGAGCGATGCCGTGATGTAATGTATGTAGGGTATGGGATAGCTATCGAAGCGCGTAACTACGTTTAATGCTCGGTAGTCGCCGCAAGGTCTCCAACTAACCCCATCCTTTTTGCGCACCATGTGTAAAGGAGAGGCCCAAGGACTGTGAGAAGGACGAATAATACCAGCAGATAGTAAATTGTCAAACTCACGTTTAGCGAAAGCTAATTTGTCCGATGCCAGTCGGCGTGGTCTTGCCGTGACTGGTGGTCCGCGGGTGACTATGTGGTGTACCACACGATTGGTCACTGATGAAATCTCCTCGAGTGGTTTAGTTAATCTGGGGAATTTCTCGAATAAGGCGTGGAATTTATCGTCACGCGAATAAAAAGTTCCGAGGATTCGGTACGCGTACATCGGAGTCTATTATATTAATACTATTCTTATCGTTATCCGTCATGTCAAATATATATATTAAAAATTAATATGAAAATATATGACAGACGTGGATAGATAAAACAATAGACTCACCGAATTGCCTTCTTTGAAAGATTTGACCGAGGTTGAGGCGTGTTCCAATATTTGGATCATCAAATGTAGCGTGGTGTCGAGTTGAGCTGAACTATGAACACCGCTACCAGACTACTTGCCAATAGACCAATAAAATTCCGATAGGCCAAAATATCAGAAGGCAGATGATTGTAGTAGTCGTATATATTTGTTGGCAATCTCGTGGTATCGAAAGAATACCGAGATCGTGCCAAAGGAGTACAAGCGTGGTTACTGAGCGTAACCGGATTCGTACAAGTTCGAAGTCAACAGGAGAGTAAGTATAATGACTGTTATTAGCACAGTTAAACAAACGAGCACAGTAAAACAGTCACTGGTACAATTGGTTATAATAATAATTGTTTTCATCGAACCAATCGCGTTCTGTTGACAAAAGTATGTCACTACACATTTATGAAATGAGTGTTTATATAGTTGATTGATGACATAAAAATGAAATGTGAAGTCATTTGCAGTCTCACGTAACTTCCTGTAAAATTAGTAGCATAGTATTGCTAGCTGGAAAACGAGAGGTGGTACGCTTATTATGGGATGCCGTGGTATAGAATATAACGGAATAGAACTGACATATGTTATCCGATCACTGCTTTCCAATGCTTTATTATTATATTTATTTTAACACATAAGTATAGGTACAGGGAGGCACCAAATACATATGCGCCACACAAATCTCAATTGATTTGTGTGAGGGCTGTGATACTGCTCGGGTGCCCAAACCGAAGCAGGTGGTTGTCTTAGGGGGCCACACTCTGAGCCTTTGACCTGAACGTCTGACCCACAAGGCAGTGGAGCATCGTGAGGAGATGCAGTCCCATGGTAGCCGGTGACCAACGATTGGTTCATACGCCATTTGTTCCTTCAGGATACTGGAGCCAGCCCATGTGCACTATTGGTTTGGGGTCCGGTTAAAGCGCCGGACATTCGCTTTTCGTCCTCTCATTTTTGTAAACAACACCCCCGCCACGAGAAGGCAGTGAGTAGGACTTCCCTGGCAGAGGCTATATACGCATGGCCATGTGAGAGCATTTCGAGAGGGAGAGCGGACTATCCCCACTCTCGGCCGTACCAGGGCATTTGGGGGCGCTTTCTAATGCATGTCGATTTTACATTTTATGATTATCCAGCTACTACAGATAATAACTCCTAAATAGCAAAACTCCCAATCGTCTTAAAATTATTTAATACTCGTAGTTTGTGCATTTCACTCCGCATATGGATTTATTCCAGTTCGCTTCAGAATCATATTCTCCTGTATTTTATTTTGTGGCACACTATTAAATGACGTTACTAGTTGAACACATATAGTTAGAAATATCCAACGGTTCTAACACGTCATCAAATCAGAACTCTTTGAGACAAAGTTAAAAATAATTCACTACGCATGATTAATACTGTCGTTTTTGGATTGATCATACTCTAGATGGATAGGTGGGTTAAATTACAAAATTTAACAAGAAAAACTCGTTTGTAATCGTTTTCATCTCTCTATTTTGTGTTCCACTTCTCTGTTTACATCAGGTATTTCTGAATGGACCATAAAAATTTCACTTTCTAGGTTTTTGAATTGCCTTAATAAATGCTTCATCCATTGGTTTTCAACTTGTCGGCGATGTGTTCGCTTTGTGACAGTGTAGTATAATACTGATAATACCAATTATCATCATTATTATTAGTAGTATATAAGAAAATGATGAATTACCAGGAATGGTATCACTTGAAAATTTCATTTGAACACAATCTAATTAGAATTGAGAATAAAGAGATGTATGAAAAAGATAAAAGAGAATACAATTTCATTGAAATAAAACTGGCGATCATGTTTACTTGAAGTGTTAAATATAAATAACGGGGTTATGTATATAAGTTATGTATTCAAACGAAACAATTGATAGATTCAATTTACCATGATAGGGTGGGATTGATGATTCTTCCAGTTTTATTTTCAGTTTGGAAAGGATGGGAGGTATGATGACCTGTTTTAGTCCTTGCAATGATGATCTTTCTGTTGATCCATTTTTTTTGAAATAGTCGACAGATGGAACTTCAAGTAAGTGTTGAGTTGATGAACTCCACTCGTTGATGATTGGATGGGAAAGTTGATAGTCAGCTGACAAGCAGTTTCTTCTGGGCTTGTGAACAATTTCGAAGTGTCCCCGTAAATTCTCTGTTTTTGAAAGACTAAAAACTAGGGTATATCAGGTGCGAATTTACCACTAAGCGATTTGGAAACTATAATCAAGTCACCCCTGGTTCTTTGATATGACAAGGGGAACATGTTTAATTTAGCCAGTCGAGCATCATACGGGAGCTTCGCTATCTCGGAAATCAGCTTGATTGTTGTTTTCTGAACCTTTACCAGAAGCTCACTGTCTTTTTTAGGCAGTGCTAGCCACCTGTATGCAGTACTCAAATTTAAGTCTCATGAATACTGTTTACAAAATAGAGAAGTTTTAACGTCGGTCTAAGTCCCCACGTATTGACTATAGGGTTGTAACACTTTGGTGCCTATTGAATGGTAGTGTATAGTAGTTTTTAACTTTGGACAACGATGACTCCCAAGTCATTGTGTGTCTGGATTTATATAGAACTTGATGTTATCAGTTAGAGTTGTTACATAATACTTCAATGTGTATCAATAAATTTGCTTGCTCATGTGGGACAGATTACAGTAACCGCACAAAGCGATCACTTTCCAAACGCCTCTTAGAACACTATCCAGCATGGTTTTTAAGAGAAGAATGCAAAACAATCAATAGTTCAATACAGTGGTATTTAGTTAACTATAGATACATCAATCTAAAAGAGTCTTCCTTTAAATCAATCTACTCAGTCAAAGGAATTGGGTGGAATGGAGGTTGGGTCGTAATCTTAGACACTGGCAATCCACAAACCGAAGTCCATCGTTTGCGAGCAAAAACGATTCGTCCACCCTCCCATCTTTCCCTGTCTCTATTCCCTTCATTGATCTGTTTGAGTTTTGTCCCTTTTTTCTATATTTGATTATTATTGGTTTATCTAAATTAGTGGTTTTGTAACTTTAAACTATAACCGGGATAAAACGCGCATCCTGGAGTCCATTGCTAACCACCATCCATCTTTGTTTATAATGCATGTGACCTGATGCCATATTGAGCAATCCACACGTGATATACAATACACTAATAACAAGCTGATCATTGAAATTCCTAAACATCAATGAGAAGATTAGAACAAACAATACAAAATGAATTTATGTTGTATTATTACTGTGATGTAGGATGGTTCACAATGGGAATAGACAGACATAGGGGTTGAAAGTATGAATTTCACCTTGTCAACATGTGATACTTTTAACCAGATTAGAAGTAAATAGAACTGAAGAATTTTCTCTAGAAGTTAACAATCAAATCAATATTTGGGGCTATTCTGAACATTCAGAATGATGTAGTGAATCATTGTGAAGAAGTTCTTTTATTCTACATTCAATTTACATAGTGTATGCTGCAATAATCCAAATCATACAATGAAGTGCAGGTAAATTTGTGTTGAAATGTTTTATAAATGAGAAAAACAGAATTTCATAAACTGAAGCAAGGACTCCTTCAAGAAATGAAGTTTTGCAGAATTTTGTTGTCATGATGAATGACTTTGCAAAATGGAACAATCTGTGAATGACCAACACAAATTCAAGTATAACTTAATTAGTCTTTCAGTAGAAGAGTATTTACTTTAACGAATTAGAATAATACTATTGAACGATAATAATGATAATAATGATTTATATTCTGAAAAAATTATAATTACAGAATTCACGCCAGTTTACAGGCATGATCAATTTGATATAAATAATATCATTATATGTACAGAACAAACATGTGTTATGAGTTTTAAGTTTACTAGTTCAGTAATTGTTTGGGTATTACAGCGATCCAATGTATCAGCCGGGAACATGTAATATTTCTTAACTGGACTGTCTGTTGATTTATAAACGATGTAATTAAGGTCATTTCGTGTGCCAGATCGATTTAATGATAAATATCTACAACTAGAGAAATTAAAACGAAAACAGAGAGCACGGAACAACAAAGCAGTAATTACCGAAATATGTCAAACAGATCTATCAAAATGCGTATGTCATGTGACACAGTGAAATACTGTTGATGATATTCAAATTAGTTAAACTAGCTGGGGACGGTATTAACATAAAGTGACAGCGAGTAGGTGGTTTTATCCAGAGAATGCACTAATAAAAATGCCTAAACATTTAAAGTTCCTATAATAACACTTGTGGAGTGAGATACACTTGCGGGTGCTAGAGCATTCAATGCATTTTCGGAGGAGCAGTATGCATCGATGCAACGTGCAAATAATGGGAGTGATTTTATCGTACGGATAGACTGTGGTAGGTTATTCCAGAGTCTAGAAAATTTACAGGCAAAGTAATTCATATAAAGAGATGATTTAGAATAAGTTTGTTTCACAAGTGCCAAGGAATTATGGGTTTCATAATGAGGAGTCTCTGCATATTGAATTACATGCTTGGATGTAAAGGATAGTTTATTAAGTAGTTTGAAGAAAAAAATAAGATTTAGTTTGAGTCTCCTCTTCCATAAAGGGTCTAGCTCTAGTTTTTTACATCTAGAATTATAAGTTAAGGAACAATCAGCTCCAAGAATACGAAGTGTAAATCGTCTCTGTACTGATTCCAGCCTTAATTTATCCTTTATGCGCGCACTGCTAAGAATAAACGTGCAATATTCTAGAAGA
Organism: Schistosoma spindalis; assembly: GCA_946903255.1. NCBI lineage: Eukaryota > Metazoa > Platyhelminthes > Trematoda > Strigeidida > Schistosomatidae > Schistosoma > Schistosoma spindalis. The sequence continues at coordinate 91,516,938 of OX336420.1, forward strand.
GGTCGAACACAAACTTTGTACATTAAAATTCGTGATTCATTGTTATGAAGGTTTCGAATTATGTAACCTACTAGTCGTTGTGACTTGGAGGTCTGTTTCGATATCTGTTCTGTAAGCGATAAGTCTTGGGAGTATCTAAGTCCTAAGTCTACTACTGTATGTAACCTAGTTAACATTTCTCCATTTATGGTAAGGTCTAGGTTAAGTGATGTATCACCGAAGCATATCCATCCACATTTAGCCGTATTAAGTTCCAGTTGCCATTTTAAGCACCACTGTGCTACCTTGTTAAGCTCCAAGTTAATGCAAGTTTGCACATTTCCCAGCTCATGTGGAGAAAATGAATATACTAGTTTAAGATCATCTGCATATAGAAGGGGCTTACCTACACAAAAATTTTCGCAAATGTCATTGATAAACACTAAAAAGAGCAAAGGGCCTAAGACACTACCTTGTATTACACCACTTCTAACGGGGACAGCGTTAGACAATGAAGAGTTAATTTTAACTATTTGATGTCGATTGCTGAGAAATGAATCAATCCAATCTAGCAAAGGATTTTGAACCCCATAAGATGCAAGTTTGCCTATAAGAAGTTGGTGGTTAACCATGTCAAAGGCCTTAGAAATGTCCAGATATAGCACTAAGACTAGATATCCTTGGCTACGTAGAGAGTAGACTAAATTAAAGAAGTCGAAATGACATGTCATGCAAGATCGATTTTTGAGAAATCCATGTTGAGTATCATTGATAAAGTTTCCAGCGAGTAAATATTTGGAAAGTTCATCACTTACAATTTTCTCCATAATCCTAGAGATCACTGGAGTAATATTTATTGGCCGATAATTGTTCATGTCAGTCTTATCTCCAGATTTATAACGTGGTATGATGTACGCGGTTTTCCAACAGTAAGCGTAAGAAGCAGTTTACATAGAGAGAGTAAACAGCTTCAGAAGAAGAAGTGGAATATCTGGACCACCGTATTTGTAGAGAAAGGATGGAATCCCGTCTGCTCCATGACCGCGCGAAAGCTTTATTAGTTGTTAGGGTATCCAAAGCATATATAATACAACCACCTCCTCGCTTAGTTTCTCTGTCACAGCGATAGAGTCTATAGTTTGGGATATTTATTTCTGAATCAGATACTGCATGAGAGCACCATGTTTCAGTGATAAGTATGAAAGAAGGCTTGGATAGAAGGGCTGATGTTCTCAAGGCTGAAATTTTGTTCAAAAGTGAACGTGCATTGATAAGTAATTGATTTAAAAGGGGCGTATGGAGCGTAAAAAAACGGAGAGCTTCATTACTGATGTCGTGTATTTTGGATTTGCATAGACTGTGGTTTATTATGTTTGACTGATCACATGGGCGATCGCTTGAGCAAACTGTAGTGCTAGTGGGACCAGGGATTTCTGAAGGCTAAAAAAATCATTATTTTGATAAAGCGGATTAATTTGTTGAACTTGACTAGGCGGACAGTTAAGACAAGCACCTGCTAGTTAAGGTTGGGTTGATGGTGAGTAACCCAATAATCCATCTTGCTTAATGGGAAAGTGTTGAGAGAGGTTACGTCTCATAGGTTTATCATTTAAAACGTTTGAGGGTATTGGTGAGGCTCGTTGGTTTACTGTAGTCTGTCCAATGTTAGGCCTACTTATATAATGATTGAAGTGGTCGTCTTGTGAGGCATTTGAACCAGGTCTGTCCTTATATCCTCAGCTACGATGCGTAGGGTAAAGCATGATGTCGGGAAGTATAGTCTTATTTGTATTTAGTATGGCTATCGTAATACTTTTATTATTGGGTCTAGAACCAGAAGGTTCTGTATAAACATTCTTCTTACGTGGCATAGACTTTTTAATCTTGACAGTGTTTTTAAGAGCTGTTGCATTAGGACTAGGTATTTGCTTATGGGCTTCTAATGGTAAATTGGATACTATCGGATTAGTGCAATCAGTAGATGTACATTGGTTATCAGATGTCACTACAGGCATAATAGGTAAGTTATCACTCTTCGTTCGCAGATCAGAGTACTGGAGAACATGAGATAGGGTATCAGTATCAGTGGATCCAGCAGCTGATGCATCGTGATTTTTTATGATCTCAACATCTTTATTTTCGTTCAGGGTACGTTTTTGCGTAAGTATTTGATTGTTGGTCTTATCTGAGACTGTGCGAGCGTTTCTGAACTTCGTAAGCGCTCAGATTCTTTTAACTGTTCAGCTAATATATGAGAATCAAACCTGAACAAGACCGGGCACGAGTGTTTCTGGTGCTTCTTAGTAGGTCGGATGCATTGGCATGGGCTGTCTTGAAGGTTAGATGCTTTTATTATCGAATTCCTTACAGTTTTAATGGGGACTTTGTCAGGTATATTATAGACAATCACGTTATTACGAGAGACTATTCGCTTGGTAACTTCACTAGCGATAAAATCGATAACAGATTCTGCTTTTATATTGTCATCAAGTTCCGAATGAACGATGTCTTTTGACAAAAGCAGTTTTAAGGGTGATAGTGTCTTTATTTCTTGCTTCAGATCATCATGCTTTGATAAAGAGCTAGAAAGTGACTCGACTTTAGAACGCATGTCGCTTAGTTGCTTCAAGAGAGTGTTTAATTCACTCTTCATATCATCGATCCTTTTTGATCTTGAGGTGGAACTCATTACTAAATTAGAAAGAGAGTCATCCAGCAGCACGTGTGGTGTAAGACCAGTCCCAACATTATCAGATACAAAAGGAGTAGCGGATCAAGGGGAATAGGTAATAACAGAGTTGTTATTATCTGAAGAGTTATTTCTTTTCCGTGCTCCTTTTTTGACAGTCGACCCATATTGCTTAAAATATGAATTCTAAAGCTATGTATGAGTTATAAACTAGGACTCAACGATACACCATCAATATATATTAGATAGTGTTATCGTAACGCAAACTTCAAACGTACCGCACGAAGTAGTGATCAATGTTATGCTTGTTTAATTCTTTACTAATCATCGAATCTTATCAAATATGACCACTAGTGTAAGCAGTTGAGTTGCTATGTGTTGGTTGGAATTAGTAAATAGGAAACCCTTCTTGACGCAAGTTTCATGCTGGCTAGCACTCGTCACCAAGTGTTAATTGTAATCTTTGGTGATAGTGATACGCTCGATAACATTGAGCGTCACACTTTTCAGAATATACAATTGAGATATTCAGGTCACGAGTGATCTTCTGTGAAACTAATATATTGGAAACTGTTTAACTGGTTAACGTCCAACATGGTGCTTATCTATTCTTTCAAGTATTGATGAAGAACGATAAACATTTAGAGCACTTTGTTGGCACCCATTAATTTACACATCTAACTTCAGTAAACATATCATTTCAGCTTGCAAATTTTGAATTGACATCCATGAATTCTTAGGTTCTTTACGATGCTTCATTTTGAGATTAGGAAGATAATTCTTTATTAATTATTTCGGCGGGGCAAATGTGACCAGAACTGACCTCATGTTTAGCAAAAGTGTCGTTGACAAACTCACATTCTTTGGAAAGCATTTGTTTTGTCTAACCAACATGTTCTGATGAACGAAATCAAGTGAGCAGATAGATTCACTCTGAGAGAAATAAAAGGACCAGTTTATAACTGAAATGTCCAAAGGTCAGATATGCAACGTAATACACAATCTCGAGTTTCTTCAAGCAAATGCTGTTCACAGAAATCTCAAAAGTCGGCTTTTGAGGATCTCTGGAGATATATCCCGTTTAGACTGAAACTTTATGGATAAAATCTTCTTTAAAACATCAGAGGTGTTCCCTTAAATGGCTTCTTTGGAATTCTCGGCTAGTAAAAACCTAAATATGAATAAATCCTAATAGATCTGAACGAATTCTATAAACAGCCTTAAAATCAACGAGTGGATTCGTGAAGTCAATCGAGTCGACTAAACGTTCAAAGATGGAACTCTTAATCTTACGATTAAAATTGGTTGGAAAGAGATATCTTCACTGAATTTCGTGTTTTCAATGTTTATTTTGATTAGGATTGTCTGATATAACTATTATGTCCGGTTTGTATATGTGCGACTAATGAGATGTTGAGAAATGAGCACAATAGTTAGGAACCTTTCAATGACAAAACATTCTATTTTTCGACAATTTATGGGGTACTATTTATTCTTCAATAAATAATAAAACCTTAATTCAAGAAGTTAGTGATGACTATTCTCTTAATAGTTTGTATCACAGGCTGATTTCAGTCCAACAGCAACTGAGAACATGAAAGAATTGGACTGTTATTTTATACAAATACACAACTACTCAGCAGTGCGCCATCATGACCGTAGCAATGATTTTCAGTGGGAATGAAGGACAACTGCTTAATACCGTCATTTCACTGCATTTAGTAATATACATCAAAAGATGCTGAATCACAGGTTATATGATCCACTCTTGTTGAAGTCATAGTTGTTCATTCTTTAACAATTCCACATCACTACCAAACACCTGTTCAATAATTACCACTTTTCAATGTTTATGTAACCGAAAGTCAGTTCATGATGTGAGCTCAAAATAAACTTTATTCAAGTATATAACCTAATAAGGATATTCAACTGTTTCAGAACACAATTCTGTCTTTAAACCATTTATTACTTCCATTTCTTGTTATTGCACACTTGTGAATTCATTTCTCACTATCAAATCGTATATCCATTTGCAGTCATTTCTAAACACTGAATACATCATTTCATGAGTAAACTCATTTCATAAACAACTATCTAACTAACCACATGTAACAATTTGAATTGCGCTCATATACATAAGAATCAACGTAGACACTGTTTAATGAGTTTTAGTGCAATTGTCTTATTGGCAAACTTTGAAACGGTTTCCTCTTTGCTTCTGTAACATTGAACAATGAACTCCTCCTACATATATTCATTCGTTCCAACTCACAGTGATTTTTTGTCGAAATAAGTGGATTACAGGTTGTTCATTTCAATATTCCAGGTTGAACGTACATTATTTAATCAATAGTCTAATTATTATTATTATTCATTTTGTATTGCTCGTTTGAGTCTTCCTATCGATGTTTAAAACTGATAGTGATCAGTTTCTTATCGAGAAGATTAAGACTAGCAATAGAAAAGAGAGTGTTAATTTCACCTCATTGTACAAGCAAGTGGCTGTCAGAAGTTAGTAGCTAAGTGGATAATACGATCGCGTTTGACGCAAGTCCCTGAGTGAACATCAAATCTGAGATGCAGGTCTATCCAGTTGACCAGTTCCAAATAGGACAAAATGTGCGTCAAACTGAATCCCACCGCTGGCCGTTATCCATCTTTGCTTGTAAAGATTGAGACGTTTTTGATAATTCAACTTGGCCATCAACAATAAAGTGATGTTGAGTGATAGATTGCTTGAAGATATCAAAAATGGGAATAACGTTAATCAGTGGTCATCTAGTGATTAGTGAAAAATCTGTTAAATAGGACTTAGTCCACATATGACAGCTTATCATTCACTTGATGACTATGATGGATGGAACACATAAATAAGTAAATAGTTAACAACATAATCTTTTATAGATAGTGGGCAGCCAAATTATTGAATGAGAAATTATTATTGTTTTTAGAGCGTTTGCTTTTCAAATAAATTTAATCGTATTCTATGTAAATGAACGGAGTATTCCTAATGAAATGCCAATTTTGAACAATAAAGAAAATGGCTGCACACTTTTGACAGTGACACATTCCAAAATGGAGATGCATTTGAAGATGCCACAGGTATTCGGAGTTTGACAACGCTTTAACCAGTAACACCTTCTAATACGAAACGCACCCACCAAGTAAAATCAAAAGACAGAAGCGAGGAGATCGAAGATATATTTGATGAGCTATCAATATATCGAGGATCGTTTGCACTAATCTGGCTAGCGATTGAGGCAGATGTTGAGCACGGCGTTCCCACACGTGATCTGGTGTGGATGCTTGACCGAGCGCCTTCAGCTAGATGAGTCCACTAAAATTGTGGTCAGCATCCAATGTCGAAAACTTACAGAGCTATTTGATTTTGGGGAATTATTTACCGCTACAGATCACTCCCCCACTAGTGGGGTAGTGATGACCCTAAGACGTGGCCAGACAGAAGTTTAAACCCAACGAGATTTTCGTTGGTGAACACTCTTCTGATAGCTTGCTAGGTTTAGCAGCGTCTGGTCGTCTTTCCTTACTATAATGGACCATGATGTACAACATAGTAAAAAAAGGTACAATGCAGATTTTCGTTTTTCGCAACTTCATCGTTCTTTTTTAGTCGTCCTGGAAAAAAAAAGAAAAATATGTAAGTGCATGTCGGAATACACTCGTACGCGCGTGAAAACACAAAACAAGCGAAGAAAAAGGAAAACAAACTCCTGCTCACGTAGTAGCGTAAAATAAGATTTTTGTAATATCGTTATTTTTTTGTTTTTTTTCACTTTTTTGAAATAAAAAAATAATATATAAGCATATTAAATTCAGGTTTTTGTTTTTTTAAAAAATTATATGTAGTACAAATGGAAATTCGAGAGGATGTAAAATGTTAACTTGTATCTTACGTGCAGTAATCGTTCAAGTGTTCTGGAAATCTTACTCTTCTTCCATAACGCGTTGTTTTGAGTTTATTTTCGGATACCGTCGCAGTATCAACGTGTGTGTCTGCTGTCGATTGAGGCATTATAAGCGCAGGAGTTGTGTCGTGCGATTGTATTGAAGGAAAATCGACGTGAATAGGATTCTCTTCTAACTACGCGGCTTCGAGGCAATCGATGCTGATGCTTTCGTTGGTTCCGTTCTTATCTATTATATAGTACTTAGATTCGCGTTGAAGAACTTTGAAAGGTCCTTCATATGTTGACTCGAGAGGTCGTCGATGCCAGTCTCGATTCACGAAGACGTGTGTACTATGTAGTAAGTCAGGTTGAACGAAAACATCAGTTGATTGCGGTCGAGTGGAAACAGGTTTAACTGAACGCATTGCGTTTTTAAGCCTGTTCGCGTAGGAGGTTAGATCCATGTCCATCGAAGAGGATGAAGGATCCACGAACTCTCCTGGAAGTCGAAGGGTCGTACCATAAACGAGTTGAGATGCAGTGTATCCAATGTCAGATTTCACTGCATTGCGAATGCCTAGTAAGACGAGTGGAAGAGCGTCAGTCCACTGAGAAATGTTTGAGGCTGATAGTGACGCTTTTAGTTGTCGGTGAAAACGTTCTACTAACCCGTTTGCTTGTGGGTGGTAGGCCGTCGTTCGAAAGCGAGTGATTCCTAGTTTCATGGTAGTACAAATGGAAATTCGAGAGGATGTAAAATGTTAACTTGTATCTTACGTGCAGTAATCGTTCAAGTGTTCTGGAAATCTTACTCTTCTTCCATAACGCGTTGTTTTGAGTTTATTTTCGGATACCGTCGCAGTATCAACGTGTGTGTCTGCTGTCGATTGAGGCATTATAAGCGCAGGAGTTGTGTCGTGCGATTGTATTGAAGGAAAATCGACGTGAATAGGATTCTCTTCTAACTACGCGGCTTCGAGGCAATCGATGCTGATGCTTTCGTTGGTTCCGTTCTTATCTATTATATAGTACTTAGATTCGCGTTGAAGAACTTTGAAAGGTCCTTCATATGTTGACTCGAGAGGTCGTCGATGCCAGTCTCGATTCACGAAGACGTGTGTACTATGTAGTAAGTCAGGTTGAACGAAAACATCAGTTGATTGCGGTCGAGTGGAAACAGGTTTAACTGAACGCATTGCGTTTTTAAGCCTGTTCGCGTAGGAGGTTAGATCCATGTCCATCGAAGAGGATGAAGGATCCACGAACTCTCCTGGAAGTCGAAGGGTCGTACCATAAACGAGTTGAGATGCAGTGTATCCAATGTCAGATTTCACTGCATTGCGTATGCCTAGTAAGACGAGTGGAAGAGCGTCAGTCCACTGAGAAATATTTGAGGCTGATAGTGACGCTTTTAGTTGTCGGTGAAAACGTTCTACTAACCCGTTTGCTTGTGGGTGGTAGGCCGTCGTTCAGAAGCGAGTGATTCCTAGTCTCATGGTAAGACAACGGAACAGTTCAGATTCAAACTGACGTCCACGGTCTGTAGTAATGGTTGTTGGACACCCGAAATTTGCTACCCTTCGTTCGACGAAGGCACGGACCACTGTTTCAGAAGTAATGCTTTGATAGGTACAGCTTCTGGGCATCGAGTAAAACGGTCTACGCATGTTAAAAAAAAGAATATCCATTCGAATCTGGTAAAGGTCCTACCAAATTCAAATGAACATGGTCGAAGCGAGCATCGGGAGTGTTAAACGAGCCTAAGGAACATTTGTTATGCCTAATAACCTTATATTTCTGGCAGCTTACACAGGAACGTGCTCACTCTCTCACGTCTTTATTCATACCAGGCCAGCAAAACCGTTCTGCTATAAGCTTGATGGTTGCACGAACACCTGGATGAGAAAGTCTGTGCAACGTATCGAAGACGTTGCGTCGATATTGTTTCGGCACGATTGGGCGATCCCTACCTGTAGATGTGTCACAAAGTAAGGTTTCCTTACCTGTTCCCATCTGTTTAATGCGCAGTTTAAGTGTTGTTGAGGCCAACTCGTGCTGAAGATCACTGTCTTCTTTTTGAAGTTGGGCGAGTTTTAAAAGGTCGATTCCTTTGGAACTGTTCAAGGAATTTATACGAGACAAGGCGTCTGCGACTACATTGTTTGCTCCAGAAATGTGTCGAATATCTGAAGTAAACTGCGAAATGTAGTCCAGTTGTCGAGACTCACGTGGTGAGTACTTGTCTGAAGAATAGCTTAAGGAGAAGGTAAGTGGCTTATGGTCGGTAAAAATGGTGAATTCACGGCCTTCGACATAGTGTTGAAAATGCCGGACAGCACAATACATAGCTAGGAGTTCCCTACCGAATGTGCTGTACCTCGCTTCAGTGTCTAGCAACCGTCTAGAGAAAAATGCCAAAGGTTGCCAGGAGTGGTTAACCCATTGTTGTAAGACTGCTCCGATTGCTGAGTCGGATGCGTCTACTGAGATGCTAATGGGCGCTTTGAGGTCCTGATGAGCAAGCATTGCTGCTCGGGCGATATGTTCCTTAACCGTGGAGAATGCTTTTCGGGTAGTGTCATCTAGATTAATGGATTTCGCATTTCCACGAAGTTGGTCAGTAAGGGGTTTCATAAGTAACGCGCATTTCGGTATGAATCGTCTATAAAAACTTACCAGACCGTTAAACGTGCGCAATTGCTTGATGGTGGTCGGTTCTGGGTAATCCAGAATGGCCGCCACTTTCGTTCTAAGGGGTCGAATGCCATGCGCATCTATAGTGTGTCCTAAGAAGTCTAACGATTCGGTTCCGATTTGGCATTTCTGAATGTTTACGGTAATCCCATGTTTTTGTAGTCGGTCGAAAACAATGTCCAGATGCTGGAGATGTGATTCTCTGTCCGGACTTGCTATTAGACAGTCATCAACGTATGCATGTACGAAGTTGAGACCTCGACAAACGTCATCTATGAACCTTTGGAAAGTCTGTGCCGCGTTCCTCAGACCGAAAGGCATTCGCGAAAATTCATAGAGTCCGAAGGGCGTTATAATAGCGGTTTTTGGAATGTCTTCAGTGGCCATAGGAATTTGGTTATAAGCTTTTACCAAGTCAATTTTTGAAAAGACAGTTGCACCTTTCAAGGTAGCTGTCAAGTCGTGAATGTGGGGCAACGGGTAACGATCGGGAATGGTTTTTGCATTCAATCGCCGATAGTCACCAGTTGGACGCCAATCGTTGCTGTCCTTTTTAGGGACCATGTGCAACGGAGATGGCCATGGGCTATTTGACGGTCGTATGATCCCTAAGTTTATCATATGGTCGAATTCGTTTTTCGCCAACCTTAACTTTTCGGGGGCCAGTCGGCGTGCTTTCGAGAATACAGGTGGTCCTGTAGTCGTGATGTGATGTGTAACATTGCTGGTTACACACGGCAATTTCGGTTGCGATTGATAAATGCCAGAATACTTATCGAGTAGTGGTTGGTATAAGGGGTCTATAGTGTGCTTAATAGTGACTGGGGATAACCTGCAACCAGAAAAAGAAGTCAGGCAAACAGATAAATTAGTATTTCCGTCTACTAACCTCCGTTTGCGCGTATCGATAATTAAGTTGTGGTGTTGTAGAAGGTCCATATTAATGATTGTCATAGAAACATCTGCAACAACAAAGATCCAGTGAATGGGTTTGCGTAAACCCACGTTAAGATAAACATACCTTTGGCCATAAGTAGCGATAGGCTTTCCGTCTGCCGCCTGTAGATTTAAAACAGGCTCGTGTAGCCTGTCGTCGGAATTCGCTGGGAGAACGCTAACCTCTGCGCCAGTATCTACGAGGTAGCGAACTCTCGTTATCACATCAGTGACATATAAAAGACGGCTATGTTCGCCGGCTACGGTCGCCGTTAACGCGTGCCGGCTTGGAAGTTTCCCGAAACGTTCTTCGCGTCGACGGACTTCGCGTTGGGGAAATTGCAGGGTTTTCTGCAATTTCTGGCAGACTTTCCGTACTGGTTATGGTACCAGCACCAATCAGGATTATCCGTCTCTCGAGTTCTAGATACGGATCGCCTACGTGATGTGCTTCTCCGCGGAGTAAGTGATCGTTTGCGGTCGTTACCGAGTTTGAGATAGCGCGTAAGTGTATGACACAACTGTGTTATGTCATTCTGGGTCGTTTGAGGCTTTTCTTTGACTGAAAAAACCTCGGCGTTAGGAGACCTAGTGATCTCGAGAATGCGATCGGCAGATGCCGCTAGTTCGTCTACGGCGTTGTTTTGGAACGAGACCAAAACAGCTTGCACCTGTTGAGGAAGTTTGGATAAGAAAAATTGCTTGAATAGGCCGTCATCGAAGGTTCTTTGGACAATGACTTCTCGCATTCTTTGCAACATGTCTGTGGCAGAACCGTGTTGCAGGTCGATGTTGTTAAGAAGTTGGTCTAACCTTTGTCGATCGGTTAGATCTCCGCGTTTAAGGATGGCCTGTTTTAGTGTTTGGTATGGATCAGAAACATCACTAGTAAACATACTAGGTGTTACGTACCTGTTGAATTCGCGCGGTAGTGCCTTGACTACAGCGAGGAATTGTGCACGTGCATCGTTCACACCGTGCTCGTAGAAGTCGGCTTCTGCATAAGAAAACCAGGCTTCGATGTTGTCTGGCCAGAAAGGCATAAGTTGGAAAGAGGGTGGGGACACAGTCTTTAACTTAAATACTTTAGGGGTCTGTTCAGTCATAGTAATATACCAAGTACGAAAGGTGAACGAGTGGCAAATATATATATGAACCCAAAAACACGGAAAAAAAATATCATAATGTAAAAAAAAGAAATTAAAATAAGACAATGATATATGAAATCACAAAAAGGAACAGACTCACAGTTTACAATATGGTGTACCAGATCACGTCGGGCTCACCAATGAAGATGCCACAGGTATTCGGAGTTTGACAACGCTTTAACCAGTAACACCTTCTAATACGAAACGCACCCACCAAGTAAAATCAAAAGACAGAAGCGAGGAGATCGAAGATATATTTGATGAGCTATCAATATATCGAGGATCGTTTGCACTAATCTGGCTAGCGATTGAGGCAGATGTTGAGCACGGCGTTCCCACACGTGATCTGGTGTGGATGCTTGACCGAGCGCCTTCAGCTAGATGAGTCCACTAAAACTGTGGTCAGCATCCAATGTCGAAAACTTACAGAGCTATTTGATTTTGGGGAATTATTTACCGCTACACATTCTGTTTTGATCGATTTTCTGGAATTCTCCTAAAAGTCCAAAAGTCTTAAACCTGTGTTCACTAAGGAATAAGATTTGAAGGAGAATTGAGGAATCTGTCCTATTTATCTGATTGAATATACACATTACACCAAGTTACATCATTTCTCTTACTTTTCATACAATTTTCAAAGTAAAATTTACTATTTTCTATTCTCAGTGTAAACTATTTGAGCGCTTACTTAACAAACTTATTTCTGTTGACCTCAGTTGTCCATAGAAACATCATTGATTATACTTTGTTGTCGTCTATTAACACATTCCATCTCACTAATCAAGGAATATGGTATTCTCTTTACTATATAGTGCTGTATAGTGGGCGTAATGTGAATCTTAGATAGAATCTAAACTATCGCATTCCAATGGTGTGTATATGTGACTGACATACACCTACATACATTCACGGAACTAAAATGAGTGAACTTCTCATTTTACAAAAAAATTGCTACTTTTCTATAACTAAAATCAAATGAAAACAAATCATTTGACTGTCAATTCATAGAAAGTCTTGCACCAGCTATGATTGAACACTGTAACCATTTACTATCTGAGTTGTGTTGTTTAACTAACTTCATTATTATGGCAAGAATAAGTGTTGTTTGTGATTAATGCTTTATCCCACTTCAGATAGATTTGTGTACACCGAGTAAGTTGCATGACGTCAAAAATGTAGAGTATCTCACTGACCATGTGAATCAATAATACTTCGGTGAATAAAGTGAGATTCTTTTTCAATTGAAAACAACTTTGCGTAACTTGCATTTCTTTTTTTAATGGTTACTGTTGAAACGGTCATCACAATGGTCATAGTAATGGAAGTTATCCTTCGACATTTAATAATCTATGAACAGAAATACTGGGAGAAAACATTGCATGAAAGCTAGTTTTTCTGTCTCCAGTGATAAGGTTAGGAAGGTCGAAGTACTGAGATTTACGACAGTTGGTCGTTTTTGTTTTTGAAGAAAATGGACAAACTTCAACACTTTAAGACCACTAACTACATCATGGACCAGTTCATGGAACACGCTGGAGAACAACTTAAACCAAATGGAAGATAGTTGTATTTGAATCGACCACAAAGAAAGGTAATTGCTGTTAAATGTGATAAAAGTTTATTCGACGGAATCGGAAAATAAACTTCAGGAACACCAGCTTTACAACACACTTAAGAACAATGAACGTGACTGAGAGTATTTTCAGCTTTAACTGTGGTGCGTGTTTGCTTCAACAAACGAGAATCCAATGTCAGTAACAGAATTGTTGTCTTTCATAGCGCGTAATAATGCAGCCGTGACATTTTTAATCAAAGCATCGAAATCTTCTTTGAAAGCTAGTGAAGCCAAGTGTAGTTAGTTTCTTTCTTAAGGTAGTTTTCACCGACAACATTATAAAAACCAATACAATCTTTGCAGAATATTTTCCCATATTTCCATGAGATTTGGAATGATTATTAACACTACAGTGTGCTTAATTTCATATCTCTCATGTTATTTAGCGATGTCACGACAGGACTGTTGCTGATTATTTGGACCAATATCTCCACTTATTACTACTTGAGTATCAGCTGGACCATCTAGAGTTATTTCATAATCATCATTCATAGCACCTAATTAAAAATAACCTGTCATCAAGGTTTTACTAAACAGATAATAATCAATCAACGATGGATTGATGTGACTTGGTAAATATTGATGTGATATTCCAACATTTCAGTTTCGACCAATGAACGTTGTCAATTTCAACTGATATTTTCCAGTGGTCGGACTTCATCTAACTGAACATTCACATCGGATTCATTGCTGATTGCAATTGTCACATAATCACGTACACAGAATAATGTTAATGCGCAAGTGCAATGTTGTAAACTCTTGTAAAACTAATCAGCTTTTACTGAATGAAAACAATCACGTAACTACAGAAAACTATATTTAATATTGTACAAACAAAATTATATCAGCCACTATATAAACAATCATGAAAGTCGTGTGCTGTCCTATAAAACAATCTCCGATATATTGAAATGATTAAAATAAAATAAAAAAGGAAAATAACAGAGTCAGTTCGATGAAACTAAATGATAACAAGTTGATGGGGATTATGGCATACTTTTCTTCTTTATATGAAGCCATAGCTCTGTGAAGCAGACGATACATATAACAATGAATATGACAACTAGTGGTATGAGAATATACGAGTAATTGCGGGATCTTCTTTGTTCTTCATCTTCAGTCTTTTCTGTAGTCACATACTGAAAATGCAAAACAGTGCAGTAATTACTCAATATCGAATATTTACCAAATGAGTTTCAGTGTTTTCAGTAGTCTGTTTTAATTCAGTTAATAAGTCGGTTGAAGTAGTTGCAGGAGTTGTTTTGTCTTCTTCGATAAGTGTTGATCCAGTCGAAACGATGATATTCGAGCTATTCTGAAGAATGAAGTAGTGGCTATATTACTCAATATCAAATATTTACCAAATGAGTTTCAGTGTTTTCAGTAGTCTGTTTTAATTCAGTTAATAAGTCGGTTGAAGTAGTTGCAGGAGTTGTTTTGTCTTCTTCGATAAGTGTTGATCCAGTCGAAACGATGATATTCGAGCTATTCTGAAGAATGAAGTAGTGGCTATATTACTCAATATCAAATATTTACCAAATGAGTTTCAGTGTTTTCAGTAGTCTGTTTTAATTCAGTTAATAAGTCGGTTGAAGTAGTTGCAGGAGTTGTTTTGTCTTCTTCGATAAGTGTTGATCCAGTCGAAACGATGATATTCGAGCTATTCTGAAGAATGAAGTAGTGGCTATATTACTCAATATCAAATATTTACCAAATGAGTTTCAGTGTTTTCAGTAGTCTGTTTTAATTCAGTTAATAAGTCGGTTGAAGTAGTTGCAGGAGTTGTTTTGTCTTCTTCGATAAGTGTTGATCCAGTCGAAACGATGATATTCGAGCTATTCTGAAGAATGAAGTAGTGGCTATATTACTCAATATCAAATATTTACCAAATGAGTTTCAGTGTTTTCAGTAGTCTGTTTTAATTCAGTTAATAAGTCGGTTGAAGTAGTTGCAGGAGTTGTTTTGTCTTCTTCGATAAGTGTTGATCCAGTCGAAACGATGATATTCGAGCTATTCTGAAGAATGAAGTAGTGGCTATATTACTCAATATCAAATATTTACCAAATGAGTTTCAGTGTTTTCAGTAGTCTGTTTTAATTCAGTAATAAGGTCGGTTGAAGTAGTTGCAGGAGTTGTTTTGTCTTCTTCGATAAGTGTTGGTTCACTCAAAACTTCAATCAAGCTATCCTGAAGAACGAAACAGACGCAATATCACTAAATATCAAATATTATTTAAATAATTCATCATCCGTCATATACTATTGTCAGTGGTGATGACACAAGTGAACTCAACAAATAGTTACATAACTGACTTTTGTACAGTGTGATCAGTGAGTAATGATTTAGGATATCTGGTACCGAATTGACAGTCAATGTGATAAGTGCACGTTATTCTACAACTAACTGACTACTAATATTTGTGTGATGAATTTTGTTTCATGGATGTCACCTCTAATCACAAACTTAATATTATTCATCATACTTACAAATGTCAGCTTTATTGATGCAGTCTATGAAGGACATATATTTCTCTAAAGGAAATCAAAAACACTTATTCTGAAATCAAACAATCCGAGTCTACGAAATGTCAGCGATCATCCGACCATTCTACACAATTATCAACAGATTACGCTTTATAATTCAGGCTGATTTCACCGGTATTGTTCAACAGTTTCTGTAGAAATGCGGTTTCATATTAGACATCGAGAATCACTTCACATTCTGTTAGCTGAAAAGTTGATATCTTTTTAGGTTATAATGTTGAACAACGCTTCTATTCATTGTTGAATTTCTATATAGAAACAAAGTATCGTACTCATGTCTGATTGAACATCGTCTTCGTATACAATGGTTTGATTTAAGCACCGATGGAACAATACAAATCACTACTTATTCGTAGCAATAAAATGTGTCTCCGAGTAAACAGTTTTATAATGTGGAATATGACGATACTGAAAACAACCTGTGGAGTTAATCAATTACTTACTTTATTCCGGCAACTATTGACTTTGATATCGTGAGTATCCTTATCATTGCTAGTAATGCACATATTAGCTTTTTCACACCACAAACACTTTGTGGTCGATGTTGTTGCGTCTTCACATGCTTTAATTGACTTCTGTTTTGGACAGTCTATAGTGAAAACAATAAGGTAATAGCATTTCAAGTTATTAACGAAAACATTGATAAACTAAAAAGTTGTAACTATAAGTCAATGAGATTATAGTGATTTCGGATTTGAGTGACTGTTTCATTCACTGTGAATTTGTCATAATATTGCGCAATGCGAAATTCAGTACACTTTCAATCTCATTCGCATTTCGCGACATCATATTGATGTTGAACAAAACTACGTTCAATAATGAACGAGCGAACTTTGTGGATTTCAATGACTTTCAACATTCAGAAATGTGCATGCTGCGCTGTCACTGCGTTAAACAATGCAGACTGCTTTCAATTTCAGATGATTGTCGAATTTCATTTGATGATGTCAATTTTATGACTGAAAGAAGGCTTGTATACCTCGCCGACATATGAACAGTGGAGAATTTGTTTGTAAACTCATTCAAACAGACTACTTGGAAATCGGTGCAAGAAAGTCAGTTGCTTATAGACAGATAATACATTTCCAATAATGTGAATTCAATCGAACAAAAACGAAGAGTAACATGGTTTTTTAATTAATCATCCAAGTTTTTCTTGAGCAGTTTTCACACAATCTACTGCAGTGGAAAGTTTCGAACTGTGTGGCCACATCATACTCTATGCGCTGTCATATAGCACGTCAGTCTGGTTTGATCGTGAAAATTCATCGACAATACATAATATTTTATTCGATGAATATTGATGTCTATCTGAACATTAGATTATGGAACGACTCTCTCAGATGTCGAACTAATAATTCAATAGTCTAACACATGATGAACAGGATAGTGTTTGTGGCTACTCACTGTATGTATACAGGAGAGAGAAAACATAATCATAACATGAAATTCGTTTGTATTTTTGATACTGTATAAACTTCTATTGTCAATAGTCAAATCTGATAAAATAAGATTGAACATACCGCCGGCAACTTCATATTCCACCAAAGTTCCAGTTTTAATCCATTTTACAGGAACAGCCATTTTATCTTTTCTCTGAACTGGTGTGATAATATATACAGAAGAAGACACTTAAAATATTGATTTATATATTATATATAACAAGTTGTTTGCACGTTCAAGGAGCAATCAGCATATGAGACAATTAAGTATTTTATCATGGATACAATGGCAGTCAAACAACATCCTCACGAAATATGCCATAAATCAGTTTTGCTTTCGAAACTGGTCATTGATTAGCCAGTAAACGAAAAGTGACATCGTTAAATTTTTGATTTTTGTTTTAAGGGAGTCAGTTCAACATTTCTAAAAAATATTTTCAACTCATTGCAAATTACTTCGCAAATTATCAACATTGAGATTTGCTGTGAACAGGCTGTTTAATACATTTCAACAAATCATCATGTACTACTTGACCAAATATTTAGTGCATCTTCTCAAATTCGGTTATTAAAGACTGCATTCCAGCTAATCACTTATACTAAGTGCTTGCCTGGGAAATCAGCTTCATCTTTCAACAACATACGACCATGTAAGCGTAGCGTGATGTTTCAGCATTGTATAAAACAATTATGAGTTCTGTTTTACGAAATACGCTTCCTTTTGCATTGAGTAGTGTATGATCAAGCATTGCAAGTTTGACTGCTTGAACCATGAGTGTGTGAGTGAATGAAATAACGTCTGTATCATCTGCGGATTGTGGTCGTTCATTTATCCCTGTCTGAATCAGTCAATCGGTAAATATATGCGAAATATTTCTCCAAATATCCATGCGCACTACTGAGATGAAGATATTCACATATTTCACTTAGTACTCCACTATTTGAGACACTTATTCACAAACACTGGACATTTTCAAGATAAGTTTCCAGTGGCACTCCTAATGACATGTGTTGACATCCCAAGGAAAGTGTAAAAATAGATGGTAACATTAGTCTAACAGATGGTTGCTCATGCAGTTCAGTGTAAATCAAAATATAAATGACATTTGTTACCTCCTTCGCCACATTGAAAATTACTTTCAACGGCTGATTCCAGCATATTTCTATCAAGTTCCTCAGGAACCTGAAAAAAATTGATAGGTGTCTGAGTCAGGATCTTTCGACACAAACACGTATGTCAAAACCACCTAGCCATTGAAATAATGTGTTGTCATTCACATATCTTGCATAAAGACAAATTATAACACTCACAGTAAGCGTAACGACCTACTTAGTCCGCTTAGAACTACGCTCCGCCTAGTCTACAAAGACGCTCTGACTCACCACAGTTGTCAACGTTAGTGAAGTTGGATGAACGATCTATCTATCGAGGAATGAGGCGACACATTATGACATGAATAACCACCGTTGATAGAAATGTGATTGAGAATATCTGCAATGTTTCTGCACGTGAGTTTGTTTTCATCTGGTGTGACAGTGTTGATGTGCTCACTTCCATCCATTAGCGTTTGTTTCCCAAGAGAATTATTTGCACAATGTGTTCTGATCACCTCGAAATAATCAAAACCCATTCAGTTGAACATACATGAACCCTTCCATCTTACAAGCTCTTCCGAGTGGATGAAGTAGCTGAATCTTACATTCCGTCAGTTACACACTGGAAAACGATCTATATTTGAACAATTTATCACAAGGATTATTCAGCAGTGATCTTCTTAAACATCTGATCATCAGAAGACGTAATGAAGCTTGACACAATAACATCGTTCGTTTGTAGTACTCTAACTTACACCGTGTTATTCACCGTTGTGCAAAATTGCTAGAATACGGTGTGTCACTAAGGGATTATTAGTAGTTCCTTATAGTCAGTGTGAACAATACAAAGTGTTGATCCTTTACTATCGCGCTCAAAGCATCCTGATGCATTCGACAGTATTGATATGCCCGAAATATTGAAATAAACTGAAGTACTTGAAAGAAAACAACTTGTTCATTCAATTGTGTAACTTACGTCCTCATAATAAAAAGATATCTTCCCAATCGGATATATCAGAATATACATTTTTAATGCCACCCCTGTAACGAGAATACTGTCATTATTTAAAATTTGAGGTAGTTATGATGAGCATGTAATTGTCAGATGTGAAATTGTATGTGCCTGTCCACAAAGTAATCAGATTTAATTTGATATTTACCGTGTTATCTTAAATGTTTACTTTGGTTGAATACGAAATGAATATAACGTACTGAACGTCACGAAACTGCAGCTCTTCAAAAGTTACATCCAACTTGAAGAGTTGAGCATGGGGTCGGCAAGCCAATACGGTAGAATAAAATCTTGCCAAAAACACTTCAACTAGAATGTACAAATTACGATGCCTCATGATGACAACCGAGATTCTTCGGACATCACGAAGCCAGGGCTCCTTCTAAGCACCAGAGTGGCTAATAATATAGGCACATGGAGTGTTCGGACAATGTGGGAGACAGGAAGGAATAATCAA